>VDFB02102798.1:15301-32137 GCA_007258455.2 Sequoia sempervirens | reverse complement strand
CTCATAACATACTAGCAGATTGAGCATTAAAGGTTGAGAATTTTTGGTGAATTCTACAGTTTGAAGTTCCTGGTTTTTACACAGCTGAAGCGGAGTTTTGTTCATAACTTCCAAAGCGAATTTTATTCTGTTCTGGGTACTTTGGCCATGCATTAGTCTACTGAAGGCGCCATATTTTACAAAATTTGAGAATTAAATTCCGAGTATTCAATTTTATATTGCAAAGTCAATTTTCCTCAAGGGTCGTACCATTTAATGTTGTCTTGGGATTCGTGCCAAAAAAAAGTAGAGACTTTGTTTGCTGTTTCTGGATTCTATCTTGGGCGCCAGACTTGTAAGGTGCTTTTGCAATTCGTTTCACGCCATTCGGAGAAGAAATAAGTGAGTTATGAATGTTTTTCTGTTTTCCAGTTTGCTGTTGTAAATTTCCAGAACTCAGGAATTTGCATCAGATTTATCAGTTTCCAGTTTAATCTCCATTTCAATCATCGGAAAGCAAAGAACACTGTTATAAATTCATTCTTATATCTACATCTCACTTCTCTATCATTGTAACTCATTTAATTGCAGTCTTGTTGAAATTGTAAGGTTCTGATTAGTAGTACTAATCTAACCATTTGTATTGCTGCAACTATTTGATTTGTATCTCATTAAAGTCCCCTGGATGGTTTACCGCCAGTGTGGTTAAATTGTTTGTAAATCTTGTACCCACTTAAGTGGTGAATCCCCACAGTTCTGTGGATGCCCGCCGCAGCGGATGAATTGCTTTAATTTGTAATCTTTTCCCCCCACTGTTTGGTGGTAGCGTGGAATTGTTTTCTCATGGCTGGTTATCCGCCTAATAGTTCTTAATTTCAATTTCTTGCATTCACATAGCACTTTCACTTCAAAATGTGGGATCTTTGAGTGCAATATTTGACGCTTTGAGTAGTTCTTCATTCCCAATCTCGGCTTCTTCGCCTAAGCTTCAAGATTCCATTCAAGTTCGATTTGAATCTGAGTTAATCATATCATCATCTTATTGGCCGGTTATTTTGTGTTTTCCTTCAAAAATTATTGGTTAGCATATTTCAGACGTATGTATGACCGCCATCTCCTGGTGGTCGGACATTGCGAGGTGGACCGGATGAGGACAGACACAAGGCATAAGCATCAGAAGTCGTGCCGAATCAAAGATCGGGCTCTCACTGCCTGCAGGCAGACACCTTCTCGGTTCTAAGAGACCTTGGTAAAACAGTGGAAGGGTCAGATAATTCAGTGGAAGTGGTTGATCACACAACTGTCATAATGTCAGATTCAGTAAGAAAAGATAATGAAGAAAGGGATAGAGTGGAGAAGAAGTTTGACGGGATGATAGATATGATGTCCCGTTTATTATCCAAGTTGGATCAGCAAGCAGCTCAGAGTATTATTCAGCCCCAAAATAACTCAGCTGGAGAAAATAGTGGAGTAAATGGAAATAATAATAGTGGCAGTCCTGAGGTGAATACTAGAGACAGAATTGTAGGTCGGCATACTGCAATTCATAGTGGGTCATCCTCTAGACCCCTCTTTCCTGTTTTCACACCAAGGGAAGAGCAACAACCAGTTGAGGCTACTCCAAACTTTGCTGATGATGCTCGTCAAGCCTATATGGAGTATGTTTCTTTACCTCTTGACTTGAGAGGAGCATGGACCTTTGATCAATTCATGAATCAAAGGAGTCGGAGAAATGGTGGTAGGAATGATCAACGTCCTCCTGCAGGCCCTAGAAATGATTTTTACCAAGCATTGGGAAAGATCACTATGGAACATTTTGATGGTGGTAACAAGTGTACAGCCAGGTCATGGGTGCAAAAGTTAGATAACTACCTCTCCCTTAGACCTATGCCGGAAGAAGATGCTATCAAATTTGCTACCTTGTACTTAGATGGCATAGCTCATGAATGGTGGACTCACGGTTTGGTCACTCTTGGCCACAACCTTATTCGCACTTATGGAGAATTTACAAATAAATTGATCGAGAGATTTGACACCAAAGATCCGGAATTGAAGTTTAGAGAATTGGCACAGTTAAAACAGCAAGGATCTTTAGAGAGTTATGTGGCTGATTTTCAGAGGTTGTCAGTAATGGTGCCCAACATTACTGAAAGAAGACTTGTAGTCCTTTTTGCTGAAGGTTTAATGGAGCCATTGAAGGGTTGGGTCAAAGCATTTGATCCTCCAACATTGGATGAAGCTATCAAGAAAGCTAGGAGCATGGAATTGGCAGCCCCAAGACCTAAGTTTCACTCAAAAACATTCAGCCATAAGAAGGATAAAAGGCCATCTTCAAATCTGCCCAAGAAGTTTCCACCAAGGCTGTCCGAAGAGCTCAAAGAACAGCTTAGAAAGGATGGAGTTTGTTTCACTTGTCGTGAGCCTTGGGTGAAAGGCCACCGTTGCTATGGAAGAGGCAAAGTAGTTCAAATGGAGGGCTATTCTGATTATGGATCAGAATCTGATTCGTCTGATCAGCAATACGAATCAGCAAGTAGTGAAGGTGAAGAAGTTCAAGAAGATAAGTCCGAAGAGGTTGGAGATAGTAGTGCTTTTGCACAACTATCCAGTTTTCAAAAGAATGAATCTTTTAGGGTTCATGGAGTGGTAAATTCACAAAGGATAGTTGCCCTAATTGATACTGGAGCAACTCACAATTTTATTGATGAAGGGCTAGTTGCTAGAAAAGGTTTAAAGACTGAAAATTTTGATGGTTTCAAAGTAATGGTTGCAGATGGTTTCACTATGTCTTGCACAAGGAGAATCCCTAATCTATCTTTGCAATTAGGGAATCATGAAATTAAGGATGATTTTTATGTGGTGGGTATAGGAGACACTGATGTTGTGTTGGGCATACAATGGCTGCGATCTCTTGGTGAGATCACATTGAATTTGTAAACCATGGAGCTGAAATTTCAGTCTAATGGAAGGAAGGTTGTTTTAAGAGGGATGTCAAATGGAGGCCCTCGAATTGTTTCGTTGAAAAGGATGGAAAGGCTGATTCGCCATGATCAAGTTGAATGGGCTGCTGAATGTATGGTTTTACCAGCTGATCCGGTTGAGGAAAAAAGGCAATATCATCCTGATATTCAAGCCTTACTTTCAAAGCAAAGTAAAGTCTTTGGAAGCTTACCTCCTGGAAGACCTCCTGAAAGAGGTTCTGAACATGTGATTGAATTAGAAGAAGGAGCAAAACCAGTCATTACTACACCTTACCGCTATCCAAAGAGGCAGAAAGATGAAATTGAAAAGGCCATCAAGTAGCTGTTGGAAAGTGGTTTTATTAGACCAAGCAAGAGTCCATTTGCCTCAGCAGTAGTGCTGGTCAAAAAGAAAGATGGTACAATGCGTATGTGTGTTGACTATCGCGCATTAAATCAGAAAACCATCAAGAATAGATATCCTATCCCTAGGATTGATGAGCTCATTGATGAGCTCCATGGGGCAATGTTCTTCTCAAAGATTGATCTTCGTTCAGGATATCACCAAATCAGAATGAGGGAGGAGGATATAGAAAAGACAGCATTTAGATGCCACTTTGGGCATTTTGAATTTCTTGTCATGCCTTTTGGTTTGACAAATGCTCCAGCCACATTCCAATCTTGTATGAACAAGATTTTTAGACAGCAGTTGGGGAAGTTTGTGCTCATCTTCTTCGACGATATTCTCATATTCAGTAAGTCTTGGGAAGAGCACCTTAAGCATTTGGAAGAAGTGCTTACCATTTTAGAGGCGGAATGTCTATTCACCAAAGAGTCAAAGTGTGAGTTTGGGATGGAAGAACTTTTATACC
Organism: Sequoia sempervirens; assembly: GCA_007258455.2. Classification (NCBI taxonomy): domain Eukaryota; kingdom Viridiplantae; phylum Streptophyta; class Pinopsida; order Cupressales; family Cupressaceae; genus Sequoia; species Sequoia sempervirens. The sequence goes on along the minus strand of VDFB02102798.1, from coordinate 28,326 downwards.
TTGGCCACATTATCAGCTCAAAGGGTGTGAAAGTGCATCCAGAAAAGATAAGGGCCATTCTTGATTGGCCAACTCCTAAGACTATTTCTCATTTGAGAGGTTTTTTAGGGTTATGTGGATTCTATAGAAGATTTGTAAAAGGTTATTCTCATCAAGCTGCACCTTTGACAGATCTTACAAAGAAAGGAGCTTTTCTTTGGACTAAGCAAGCACAAGAGGTTTTTGATAAGTTTAAACAAATCATGAGTTCGTGTCCAGTATTGGCACTTCCGGATTTCTCAAAACCTTTTGAATTACAATGTGATGCTTCAGGAGAAGGAGTTGGAGCTGTCCTAATGCAAGACAAACATCCTATTGTCTTCGAGAGTAGAAAGTTGAGAGGGACAGAAAAAACTTACTCTATTTATGACAAAGAGATGCTTGCTATCATGCATGCTTTGTCTAAATTCCGTCAATACTTGGTGGGAAGTAAATTTGTTGTTAAGACTGATCACAACAGTCTTAAACATTTCATGCCCCAAAAGGAATTGAATGAAAGGCAGCAAAAATGGGTAAGTAAACTCCAAGCATATGACTTTGACATTGAATATGTCAAAGGAAAAAATAATATAGTTGCTGATGCACTTTCTAGAAGGCCTCATTTGCAGTCAATTTGTGAGTTATCAGCAAATTGGAAAGAATTAATTGCTGCTGATTATGTTAAAAATCAGTTTGCAACCAGCTTGTTAGAAGGTCAATTGGTTGATGGAAGGTATAAGTTGGTTGATGGATTAATTTATTATAAAGATAGAATCTTTTTAGTACAAGAATCTAAGCTTAAGAAAAAGATTCTACAAGCTTTTCATGATGTTCCCCTTGCTGGTCATCAAGGGATTTTCAAGACTTACAAGCAGATTCGTGAACGATTCACTTGGAAAGGTTTGAAAGATGAAGTCTTGAATTACATTAGAGAGTGTCCTACTTGTCAAAGGAATAAAAATGAACACTCTTTTCCTGCTGGTTTACTTCAGCCCTTGCCTATTCCAAATCAGAAGTGGGAAAGTATTGCCATGGATTTTATCACGGGGTTGCCCAAGGTGCAAGGACGTGACTGTATATTTGTCGTGGTTGATAGACTAACAAAATTTGCTCATTTCTTTGTTGTTACCACTTCATTTACAGCAGCTCAAGTGGCTGAGTTGTTTTTTAGAGAGGTGTTCCATTTGCATGGGTTGCCTAAAACAATTGTCAGTGATAGGGACAACAAGTTCCTAAGTGTTTTTTGGCAGGAGATCTTCAGATTGAGTGGGACAGTGCTTACTCCAAGCACAAGTTATCACCCACAAACAGATGGGCAATCAGAAATTGTTAACAAGTGGTTAGAGGGCTACCTAAGGAACTATGTTTCAGGACAACAGCGAGCTTGGATTAAATGGCTTCATTTAGGAGAGTATTGTTACAACTCTTCTTATCACATGTCAATTAAGATGTCTCCTTTTAAGGCTCTTTATGGTTATGAGGCTACTAACTTTGTTGATCTAGTGTTTGGTGATAGTAGAGCCCCACAGGCTTTGGATATGTTGCAACAAAGCCAGGACATCTTGAAGACTCTTAAGGAAAATCTGCAACAAGCTCAGAATCAGCAGAAGTTATACGCTGATCAGCAGCGTGTGGAAAGGTCTTTTGAAGTTGGGGACATGGTCTATTTGAGGCTTCAGCCATATAGACAATCTTCTCTCAAGAAGAGTGGTGTAGAAAAGTTAAAGCCACGCTTTTATGGTCCTTTCAAAATCACCAAAAGGATTGGTGAAGTTGCTTATGAGTTGGAACTTCCAACTGAAAGCAAAATACATAATGTTTTTCATGTGTCTCGCCTCAAGAAGGCAATTGGACACAATGTGGTGGCTACATCGGAATTACCTCCATTGGATGAGGAAGGTCATTTAGTGTTGATTCCAGAAGAGATCCTTGACACTAGAGAACATTCTTTGAGAAGAAGGACAATCAAAGAATATTTGGTGAGATGGAGGAATTTGCCTATTGAAGATGCTACGTGGGAAGGTGAACAGATTTTGTTGCATCCATCTTTGCAGTTGCTTGGGGACAAGCAATTTCGAGGAGGGCGGACTGTAATGTCCCCTTCTCATCAGTGATCAGCATTGGCATTCTTCAGTCTATTCCGGAACCCGTAGACTGGAATGAGGTGGAAATTAGGGTTTCATGGGCTTGGCTTTTGTAGCATTTCATTTTACTTACTATTTTTAGTAAATGATGGTTGTGGCAGTATGCAGTTGGTTGTCTTCAGTCTTCTCTTCAGTGAGCATATTATTGGTTGTTTCAATATCTTCCTCTCAAGCTTAATTTGTTGAAATCTACTAAGTATTGGTATAAGTGTTATATTTTTCAATTGACCCCTTGGCCTAAGGATACAACTTGCAAGTTGTTTTAAAAAGGGGACTTGAAGGGTACGCCTTGTCATACGGTGATATTAATATTTTATATTTTTGAATTTATGCTTGGAGGAAAGTGGACGCCACTTTATGAGGAATATATTTTTATGAAATTTGAAAATAAGGAGAATTCAAATGGTTGTCTTTTGGCGTGCCAATTGAGGAAGTTGAAGAGTTTCTCATTTCTTATAAAATGAAGACATGACTCCAGCATTTGATATCCATCAATTACCTTATTGTTATGCTGTCAAAATGACTATGGACATTTTGCTATTGCTTCGAGGATGCTACCTCCTAGCCCCTTCCCAATTTCGTGTTTGAAATATAACACCTAATTGGAATATTGCTGCTTCTCACAACAGACTAGCAGATTGAGCATTAAAGGTTGAGAATTTTTGGTGAATTCTACAGTTTTGAAGTTCCTGGTTTTTACACAGCTGAAGCTGAGTTTTGTTCATAACTTCCAAAGCGAATTTTATTCTGTTCTGGGTACTTTGGCCATGCATTAGTCTACTGAAGGCGCCATCTTTCACAAAATTTGAGAATTAAATTCCAAGTATTCAATTTTATATTGCAAAGTCGATTTTCCTCAAGGGCCGTACCATTTAATGCTGTCTTGGGATTCGTGCCAAAAAAAGTAGAGACTTTGTTTGCTGTTTCTGGATTCTATCTTGGGCGCCAGACTTGTAAGGTGCTTTTGCAATTCGTTTCACGCCATTCGGAGAAGAAATAAGTGAGTTATGAATGTTTTTCTGTTTTCCAGTTTGCTGTTGTAAATTTCCAGAACTCAGGAATTTGCATCAGATTTATCAGTTTCCAGTTTAATCTCCATTTCAGTCATTGGAAAGCAAAGAACACTGTTATAAATTCATTCTTATATCTACATTTCACTTCTCTATCATTGTAACTCATTTAATTGCAGTCTTGTTGAAATTGTAAGGTTCTGATTAGTAGTACTAATCTAACCATTTGTATTGCTGCAACTATTTGATTTGTATCTCATTAAAGTCCCCTGGATGTTTTACCGCCAGTGTGGTTAAATTGTTTGTAAATCTTGTACCCACTTGAGTGGTGAATCCCCACAGTTCTGTGGATGCCCGCCGCAGCGGATGAATTGCTTTAATTTGTAATCTTTTCCCCCCACTGTTTGGTGGTAGCGTGGAATTGTTTTCTCATGGCTGGTTATCCGCCTAATAGTTCTTAATTTCAATTTCTAGACTCCGTCATATGTTAGCACCTCGCCCTCAGTGGGATCTTGAGTGCACATTCTTGACGTTGAGTAGTTCTTCTATTCCAATTCAGTTTCTTCAGTTCAAGCTTCAGCATCTTCCATTCAAGTTCAGATTTTAATTTGAGGCTAACGCTAATCATATCATCTATTGCTGGTTATTTTGTGTTTTCCTTCGAAAAAATTGGTTAGCATATTTCAGAGCATCAGTGGAGGAATTTTTTTCAGAGACGCCTGCGTGGCACGCTAACGTCCCTGGCAGATTCCTGCAGCTGGAGCCTGCAAAGGCGTTACACTTCTCATTGGCAGTCGACTTGTAACGCCCTCTTCGGCCGACCGACCCAAATATGGCCGTTTTCTTCATCTCTCCTTCAAATTCCCTCCTACATGCATTCCAATTTCTACACAACTTATTTTGCATCCCTTCGAGCAATATTCAAACATTTTAGTCTCCATTCCAGCATTCTAGCAGCACTTTTGTGCTCCATAGCAGCAACTACTTCACTCCACCACTTCAGTAGAGCAAGTGTGGGACAACACCATTGCAGTAAAGGCTCGAGTACTTTCATTTTCTCCCTGATTAGCCTTGAGTGCTCTTGGTGGAGGTGGTAAGCTTCCCACTCCTCTCCTCTATTACTTGGTTCAGTAAGCACATTTACTATTTTGTAGTGTTTTAGTGTACCTTATTACATTACTTTATAATACTCACTTTCTTGGTTGTTTGTGGAGGTGGAAACACCTAAACGAGGGTCTGACTGAGGCAGGCCCCTATACAACCACCCAACAATTTTCCTCTTCTTTGTGTGTAGGTGGACGTGTTTCCGAGAGCTAGCTGGCGAACGAATTCCTTTGTGAGATCACTCTTGCCACCCTAACTCTTGTGTTGTTACTTTATCATATTAGAGCATATTTTATTTACTTCATAGCATTGTTTTGGCCCTTTAATCGTAGCTAGTTGGGTCATTAGTCAATTTTCTCAAGTTCAACCCTGTCTCTTTAGTCCTCTGGTCATACAGATGCCAACGCACTCGAGAGACGCTAGCACATCGCACTGTCGTTTCGGGACCACGCTTTTGTCCTCGAGCAGAGACCTTCTTGAGGTGTAGTGTTGAACTCAAAAATTGGCTTGCCTAGTCCCATTCTATATTTTGGGTCTGTACAGTGATTGAAGGACCTTATAGTCCTCATCATTCTCGTCTGACATTTCCTAACACCTTGTTAGGATAAGGTAAGTTAGGACAGTCTTCCACTCTTGGCTCTCTGTGACCTGAGGCCTTCAACATGGTTAGTCCCCCTCTCTTACATTTTTGGTGAAGTTGACATGAACCAACGTCTGTTCACCCATTGGTGTTGAGACCTCTCCCATGTACTTCATGACTGTTGTATTCCTGACTGTTGTGAAGGTATATGAGCATCACAACCCAGTCCGCAACTTTTGGGTATATTATTAGGAGAAGTGTACGACACCTCCCGATGGAAAGGATGAAGGTCACTACTGGTTTCTCTACAAGCCTTTTCTTTGGTCTTGTCGTTAGTGTGGCCACGCAGGAGCAGTTGTCAAGGGGCGAGGTAGGATTGTTTGACGAGACCGATCATGTCCCCATTCCTCCTGCATCTCATACACCATCGTCGGTGGACAAGTATGAGGTTGTTCAAATCCCTTTGAAATATGTTTTTTGCCCTTAGTAAAGGGTTGGGTGCCTTAGAAAATCACTTGGAAAGGAACCCAAAGATGGCTAGGACTGCTCGGGTCATTAGTGAGTTAAAGTACATGATTGGACAAGATCGAATAGGCTTGGAACTCCTAGCTAGTCTTATTAGTCTGACAAAAGCATGTGCTCCTTCAAACACTCCTAGCATTATGCGAGGAGCCACTTTTGAAGATTATGAGGGACAGTTAGGAGTATCAATTCCTCCCATGTCAGTCTACATGGTCAGTGGTCCCTTCTATCAGCATCCCTCCTGTCTCTAAAAAACCCAAAACTATCAAAGTAAACAAGGTCCCCTTGGGCTTTAGCTTTACCCCTCCTATCACCTCTAGTGGTGGAGGTTTTGGCGGGATGAGTGGTGGAGGCTTTAGCAATGGCAGTGGATTTGGCAACAAAGGTGGTGCTAATGGAAGTGGTTCCGATGGAGGTCATGGTGGTGGCTCCAGAAGCGGAGGTGGTTTTGGTGGAGGCCCTACTGGTGGTGGTGGCTCTGGTAGTGGTTCTGGCGGAGGCCACACCAGTGGCGGTTTCAAAGGCTGTGGTTCTGGAGGAGGTTCCTCTAGCCCTCTATCTTCTAACAACCCTATTTTGAATACTCTCCTTTAGAATATGGGTAAGATGCAGAGCCATTTGGCGAGTCTCTCCCAAGCCTCTACCCAGCCTATCTTTCAGCCCTTCTTCCGACATAGCCTGTTGTCGGTTGCAATTCTGAAAACTCCCTTCCCTTAAGGAGTGGAGATCCCTAAGTTTGAAAAATATGGTGGTAAAGGGGATCCACAGACACATGTGTCTGCCTTTAATGCCTTGTGCACATATTTATTCCACCATGACACATTAATGGAAAAACTGTTTCCCCGATCACTCAAGTATATAGCACTAGAATGGTACTGTTCCTTGCCTAAAAATTCCATTTTCTCATTTGACCAACTTGTAAATCAATTCCTTAGACAATTTCAAGCTAATATCGGACCGAAGATGACCTTCCTGGATCCCGTCCGATGTAAACAAGGAGACAATGAAAAAATTACCGATTTCATAGTGCGCGACCAAGCGCTCCTTTCACAAATCTTGTATTAGCTGCCCAATTCTAACGTACATAAGGTATTCATAGGGAACATACAAAGGCCTTGGCAAGATAAGTTCTCCCTTATGAAGTACCCTTCTTTCGCGTATTTGTGTGCAACTCTATGAGAGTACCAACAGATGGTTGTTCAGTTCGGGGGATCCTCCTCGCGCTCTCATTCTAAGGGAAAGTCCACCGTATCAATCTCTAGGAAAGGTAAGGTTGTTACAAATTTAGTAGCCGCTACTTATGACAATGGCCTCAGACGTAACCAAAAGTTCACAAAGTTATCAGAATCTTATTCTTCTATATTACATAAGTTATTATAGGATAAGATCATAACCTTGTCGAGTCCTAAGCCTCTTAAGGAGCCTTACCTTAATTGGTATGATGGGAGCACTTACTGTTAGTACCATCAAGTTAATGGACATGATACTGAATGTTGTATGTAGCTACGTCATGAGATACAAGACCACATTGAGGACAGTACCATTCATCTCAATGGGAGTAAACAAAATGCTAACAAATTAGTGGCAAAAGCTAATAGTGCATTGTAGATATACACAGACCCATTTCTGTTGCATTTTGCTAACATGATTATTGATCCCATTGCTTTTGTTACTTAACCTGAGGCCTATGTTAACATGGTCACAGTGATGTCTACTGCTCTACCTGCACTCTGTTCACCAGACATAACATTCACGTCGCAAGACTTGCCCTTAAACAACAAGCCCTCTCCCCTCTACATTCCCGCTTGCCTCAATGGTAACATTGTGATAGGGGTCTTGGTAGACCCCACGAGCCGTGTGAATGTCATTACAGAAAAAACATTAGTATTGAATTCATTACAGAGGGAAGAATATGAAGAAACAAAATCTACCATCCGTACACACGATGGTATGTGTCTCAAACCATACGGCTCAATAACTTTGTCTGTCCTAGTTGGACCTAGGGTTGTTGACATGATTTTCTATGTTATTTTAGAGTCAGATTTATTCAAGTTGAAGCTAGGCATACCTTGGCTAGCTTCCATGAATGGAATCGCCTCCATTGTTCACAAATGTTTAAAGTTTTCCCACGAAGGTGTCGTGCATGTAGTGCATGACACTGGATACCAACCCTTCGTGTCCCATGGTGGATATCCATTGGATCACTTTTGGCCTACCCCATTCAATCCACTTCCTCTAAGAATGAACCTACTTTACAAGAATTATGTAAAGTATAAGATTGGGGGAAAGGGATAGCCAAAATTGATCCTTCTTGTGATACAGAAGTCGGTCGCCTCCTCTTCTCGAGAAGAGAAGGACAAGCCTGCACCGACCACTCCCCCTTCCCATAAGGGAGAGGAGAAGTCCACATCGGCTCCCTCTCCTTCCCGTAAAGGCAAAGAGAAGGTTTCCTTTTCCTGAACTGCCTCATCTTCTCCTCTTTCTTGCAAAGAGTATTGGATGAGTCGGCCTGACAACTATCCATTGAGTTTGATGATACCTCTTTGGCATAGGCCCAAGCTCAAGATCTCAGATCTCCCTAATGAGTACCCTAGACCATGGTATTACTTATATTACAAAAAGAAGCATTCCCAAAGGGAATTCAATCCGCGACCTCCTACTGCTCCTGCTCCTCCTCCTAGAGCAATGAACAGGAAAAGGCTCGTTGCCGAGGCACTTGAGCCAGCTCCCCTGCTGCTTCTCAACTTGCTCCTCCTTCTCCCATATAGGAATTTGTTCCTCCACCAGAGATGGTTGTAATGGATGTTCCCATGGTTGAGTGGGAGCTTTCTATTCCTTTGCAGCCTCCGGCCTCTAGTTCAAAGAGTCATAGAAACTGCCTTGTGTGTGAGCGCAAGCACCGACGAAAGGATCTTCTAGTTGAGCAGGCTACCTCACAGAGGAAAGAGGAAGAGATGACTGCCCCTACTTCAGGGCCTCCTACAGTGTCTTCCTCTCCCCTTCCCTCTGCTTCCCTTCAGTCTAGTTTTGCATCGCTTCCAACTTCCGCTGCGAGTACGAATGTACCTGACCCCAAGGGGGTACAGGTGTTCATCACTCCTTCGGTGGATCCAGCTTTGCTGATGTCCATCCTAGATATCTTTCCTTTCTCAAAGCTCATGGATATGACTAATACCTTCATTATATCCACTACAGTTCTTTCCTCCTCTTCCTCTGCACTTGTAGCCTCGTCTATGGGGAGTTTGTCTCCTTCGATGAAGCAAAAGGTGGAGTGTAATCCTTCTAGCAATGGGGGACGTAAGAGGATCCCACCTTCTTCACAAGGTGGTCCTGTGCTAACTTGTTTTGTCCTAGTAACGGAACCAGTCTCAACTTCCCCTGAGTTTGTCATTGCTCCCGAGTCGTTCGGTGAGCCTAGCGATGAATCTTGAGTGTTGTCTGCCCCATCCACTGAAGTTAAACAAAACACTCCTAAATGGTGCATGTTTAACTCTATGGATGAAGTTTCAGCCTTATTAGCAATCTTCATGAAATCGTTGACCCTGGCTCCACAAGAGCTCAACAAAGAAGACCTTGCAAGGCCTTCTTCCTTAGCTCTTGTTGTGGGAGGATCAGATGCTCCTCCTCTTAACATCCCACTGCTGTAGGCTCATCCTCCTTCCCCCTATGATGATTTAGAGTGGGAAGCAGGCGACCTCTTGGTTGATCAGTGTTAGGAGGAGGCCTCTTCTTAATCTTTTGTGTGTGTGTGTTTTGTGATGTGTTCCCTTGTGATTATGTTATGTGTGTCTGGATGACCCTCATCACCCCTGTCGGTGCTTGGATACAGGCGTGGTTTTTGTGTCGTAAACCTTCTTCTATTTGTATCATCATTCTTTCGTGTTTGTGCTTGATTTTTGATAAATTGGGGATGATGAAAAATGTTGGGGGCATTTAGGCTTCCCTTCCATGTTGACCCAATTTTTTATTTTTACTTTGTCTTCTCATGCATTCTTCACATGGCCTGATATAGTAGGGGGTTGATGACAGTTCATTTATATACTATTACTATACAATATATATATACATATATATATTTATGAGCAATTTTGACCTTAAAATATTAGGCTACCCCTATGCCCTTTGTGTTTTTCTCTTTTTCTTTCTCTTTAACTTTATCTCTTCTTTGCTTGAGTTGTCCCTCTCATGTGTGACAATGCCTTTTCTTCGACATTTTGATTTTCAAAAAATGCATTCATTGCCAACAAATCTTTTCTCAAAAATCTTCACAAACCTCTCTTCAGAATCGCATTCTCAACTTGAAACCCTAACGAAACATGTTTCCTTCATCATGGGTTCACAAAGAAAGGACTTGAAACCCTTCCTCCAAAGTGAGAACAACTTTGACCTTTCCCTTGTGTGGGGGCATATTCTTCCTTTCAAATTCCTTGATGAAGTGAACATCTTTCAAAAGGATCCCTTGATGATGGATCACTCTGAGAAAGAAAAGATCTACTTTTGAATTGTGCATCCCTTGAGTGGACCCCTTCTTCACAACGGGTTCCCAAGGGACCCCTTTGAAAGTCTTCCAAATTGTCGACGGTCTGCGCAACTGTCTGCCTACTTGCCTACGTGGCCGCTTCCTGACTCTACAGAGTCTACTTTCCTAGGTTTCCTCCATGAGAGAGATATTGGGGGATACCTCCCTATAGGTCAGATCCTATAGGGCACTTCCTTTGAGCTTCCTCCATGTGATATATCTTGGGGGTGGCTCCCCTGCAGGTTTGCGGGCCTGTAGGGTGCTTTTTTGGGTTCCCTCCATGCGAGAGATCTTGGGGGATACCTTCCCTATAGGTATGTGGGTTTGTAGGGCGCTTCCTTGGGTTTCCTTCATGCAGGAGATCTTGAAGGACACCTTCCCTATAGGTTTGTGGGTCTATAGGACACTTTCTTGGCTTCCTCCATGTGAGAGATCTTGGGGGATGCTTCCTGGATATCCTCCATGTGAGAGTTCTTAGGGGACACCTTCCTTGCAGGTTTGCGAGCCTGTAAGGTGCTTACTTCATAGGGCTTCCTTCATGTGAGAGATCTTGGGGGTCCCCTCCTTGGAGGTCCACGGGCCTATAAGACGCTTTCTTTCTTTCTTTCTTCAGCTTCATAGTTCTGAGAAACTATGAAGTTCTTTGCTTGCCCTGCACCTTCAAGTTCGTCAGATCGTGGTCTACTTACTTGACGGTTCAGGTATACATTTCTAACCTTATTCATTCTTCGATCTACTTTACCTAATCACTCATCAGTATTTGTGCTAGCTAAAGTCGGGGCAAAATGTATAGGAGGGAATTTGCACCCCTTATGCAAATTCCCCCTTTCCCTTCTCCACTTTAGAAAACCAAGTTCAGAGGCTAAATTACACCTAAGCCAATTGTCTTCATTCCACTTGGCACCTATTTTGAGCATCGGTGGAGGAATTTTTATCGGAGATGCACGCACGGTGTTCTTACGTCCCTGGCAAATTCCTGTGATTGGAGCCTACAAAGGCGTTACACTTCTCATTGGCAGTCGACTTGTAATGCCCTCTTCGACTGATCGACCCGAATATGGCCATTTTCTTCATCTCTCCTTCAAATTCCCTCCTTCTACATGCATTCCAACTTATACATAACTCCTTTTGCATCCCGTCAAGCAATCTTCAAGCATTCTAGTCTCCATTCCAGCATTCTAGCAACACTTTTGCACTCCATAGTAGCAAATACTTCACTCCACCACTTCAGTAGAGCAAGTGTGGGACAACACCATTGTAGTAGAGGCTTGAGTACTCTCATTTTCTCCCCCATTAGCGTTGAGTGCTCTTGGTGGAGGTGGTAAGCTTCCCACTCCTCTCCTCTATTACTTGGTTGAGTAAGCACATTTACTGTTTTGTAGTGTTTTAGTGTTCCTTATTGCATTACTTTCTTTATCATACTTGCTTTATTAGTTGTCTATGGAGGTGGAAACACCTAAACGAGGGTTTGACTAAGGCAGGCCCCTATACAACCACCCAACAATTATTCTCTTCTTTGTGTGTAGGTGGACGTGCTTTCGAGAGCTAGTTGGCAAACGAATTCCTTTGTGAGATCACTCTTGACAACCTAACTCTTTGTGATTTTACTTTATCATATTAGAGCATTATTTTGCTTAGTTCATAGCATTGTTTTGGCCCTTTAATAGTAGCTAGTTGGGTCGTTAGTCAGTTTTTTGAAGTTCAACCTTGTCTCTTTAGTCCTCTAGTCATACAGACGCCAGCGCACTTGAGAGACGTCAACACGTCGCGCTGTCGTCTTGGGACTGCACTTCCATCCTCGGGCCGAGAGCTTCTTAAGGCGTAGTGTTGAACCTGAAAACTGGCTCGCCTAGCCCCATTCTGTATTTTGGGTTTGTAGAGTGATTGAAGGACCTTATAGTCCTCATCATTCTCATCCTGCATTTTCTAACACCTCGTTAAGCTAAGGTAAGTTAAGGCAGCCTTCCGCTCTTGGCTCTCTATGGCCTAGGGCCTTGAATGTGGTTGTTCCCCCTCTCTTAAAATATATATATATATATAAAGTGCATGGATCTATGACACAATTTTGGCTCTTAATATGCCACTTTTTTTCTAAAATCAACAAAATATGATTTGAAAATGAAGATAGTTATGCTCAAAATTTCAAGATGTGGCAAGAACAAGAATTGAAGTGCTTCGAATCTAGTTTCTAAGCTACTAATTGTTTTTGAAATTAATGAAGATTAAGGGTCTCAAAAAGGGGGGGCCCAAAACAGGTCCTGTTTTTATCAAGAAAAATAGCATAGCATTTGAGCCCCCCCTTTTTGATTAAATTTTTTTTAGAATTTAAAAAATATGAATAGTGAGAAATTAGCTAACATGATGTAGTTTATCCTTGTTCTTTCAAATAATTTTTTTAATGAATATAATATTTTATGAATTTTCAAAGTGGACACATCTTGAAAAGTTGAAATTTGAGTGTGCCCCCCTATATATTTTGAAAACCAATCAAAAGTTGATATTTCTTTTTCATCACGTGTAGAATGGAGTCTAGTTTCAAAAAATGTAATTTGTTTCACGTTTCGATGAATGAGTAAAAATCTATCCTAAAACTAGCACATGTTGGTTGAGGCATTTACAAGAGAATTTATGGATCAAAACCTTAACTGAATCAAAATATATATATGTATATATATATATTTAGATAGCTAAGAGACAGGTTAATGCCATCATGGTTTTTTTACAAACTTGCATTGAAAGACATGCAAACGTGACAGTGAGCACGACCAAAAATTTGTGAAATTTTATTACCCTTTCAAAAAATCGCATATTTTGCATCAAATGGTTGTCCAAACCTTTGGGCCGAATGCCCAATGGAAAATCCAACCCATTGGGTTGGTATTTCCCAATGCAACCCATTTGGTGAGTGCCAAATTTGGTGCTCACCAAATGGGTTGCTTCATTTGGCTAGCACCAAATTTGGCACTCACCAAATGTCATTCATGACTTTTGGAATGCATTTTTCTATACTCTTTCATTTTCTCTTTCTCTGCCAAGGAAACTATATGAATGAAATAAACATTTAAGTTATGGACATTTAATTTCTTATACTTTAAGTTATATTTCATGTATATAGTTTCAGGATGTTT
>VDFB02102798.1:0-13380 GCA_007258455.2 Sequoia sempervirens | reverse complement strand
AGAGAGGAAGGAAGATAGATAGAGGGAGTGGAGAGGTAGAGAGTAGAGAGGAGAGAGTGAGAGAGAAAGATGATAAAACTTGCTGACTACTAAAATTTGACCTCTTGATTATTGAAATTCAACATGTTGATTATTGAAATTTGACTAAGTCTAAATTTTTTAAGATCTTCCAAAAACTAGAATTTGCATTATAACTCCTAGAGATCCAAAACCACTCTCAAACATCCTAAAACTATATAAATGAAATACAACTTAAAGTATAAGAAAATAAATGACCATATGTAAATGTCAACTTATACTTAAATGTTTATTTCATGTATATAGTCTCCCTGGTGGAGAAAGAGAAGAAGAAAGAGTTCACGAACAATCATTACAAAATTCAAGCCATTTGGAGAGTGCAATATGGCTTGTTATGGTTTTTTTTTGTTGTTGCAATTTGGCACCAAAATTATGTCACATATCCATGCACTTACCCATATATATATAGTCCTCAAAGTAAATACTCATCCATACAAACATAGGTCACATTCATCTCTACCATTCACTCCTTCAACCTCCCTTAGCATGCCTCAATAGAAATACCCTCATAATCAAGTGTAATTATGTTGTGAGTGTTAACCAACATTATGTTTTTTGGTTTACAAATAAATAGTGAAATATAATATTTCATAAAAACTATACATGTTTATTTCAGATGTGAACCCAAAAAAATAAACTTGAGATAAGACATGGAAACATGTTAACTTTTGTAGAGGTAGAGCCTAAAATTAAATTTCAACTGAGCTACTGATATACAAAAGGATAGATTACATCAATAATTTCTTTATGAAGTGTTGTGTGGGTGGTAATATTTAATTTTTAGTATGTTGTGTGAGAATATTGTACTTTGTTTAAAGACTTTACCGAGCCAATAGCCTTGTACATGTATTACATGAAAATATTATATAAGATTTAGTTACTTGGAATGTTATATCTTATAAATAAATTTCTTTGAATCTAGGACAAAATTATATATGTTAGAATTTAGACATGTCTAGTAGACCTTTTCAATGACTATATGAAATGTCTTGTTATGTAGTTTCAAATGTTAGATTATCAACATATACTATATTGCATGAAATGTTGTATAAGATTATCAACATTTAATATATTTTTAGAAATGTAGAATAGGTATTATAAACATAGTAATTGTTGTAAACAAAATTGAAACATATTATCAGCATAAAATATATTTTATGAGATGTAGATTACATGACAACCATAAAAGGTATTCACATAGTCGTCAATGGGCCCCACAATAGAGCCCCTTAATATCCAATTGTAAAAAAAAAAAAATCCATAAAGTAAACAAGAGCAGTTGAATCATTGTACCAAAAAAAATTTAGTTCAACCGACTTATGCATGTCATGAATAGGTTGGTCTTATGCAACTGAAAGCATTGGTAGGGATTAAGAATTGAACTCAAAGAGCAACTCTAACATTCATATAGACTACAATTTGACTAATATTTACATTGCAAACATTAAATTGCAGTGGGTAACAAAATAACATCATAAAACAATCATATTGATAAACAAATTTAGTTCAAATATATTAATGATAGAGTTGCAACACAATGAAAATGGCATTCCCAACTACAACAAAAAAATAAAAATATAAGGGATTGTTACAGTTGGTCCCTCCCAACCTCAGTCAAATGCTCCAAGAAAAGAATCTAGAGATGTGTTCTCATCTCTTGCTGCTACATTTAGACTTGCCATAAAATGATTTGCATTTGCATTTGTCAATTGCGTGGAACTTACATTTGAAAGGGTTACTCATGAAGAAGTTAGTTCAACTAGAAATTGAGTGCAACTAACTTGAGATGGGTTGGGACTCAAACACACATTTCCTGCAATAAAGAGAGGGAAGTTATTATTTGTTATTTCTCAAAAGAAATTGTGATTATCAAATAAGGGGGTTGCAGGACTGCTTAAGCGTCTATCTCGCAACAATGCTCTATGGGAAGCCTCGATCTCCCTTTCCTTCTTGTCTTGTTCTTTTTGTACCCTCTCTTGCTCTTTCTATTCTCTTTCCTTTCTTTGCAACTGTTTTAGCTGCTCTCTTTCCTTGCGCTCAATTTCCTTTTCAACTTTTCTTTGTTCCTTTTGTTCCAAGATCACAATCTGTGCTACCTTTTTGTCCTCAATTTGTTGCGTCTTTTTGATTTTTAATTCCTCCAGTTCTTGATTTCTTCGCTCTTGCTCCATTATGAGATTCATGTAACTGTCAACACTCAACAATTGAGACTGTTGGCTCACCCGAAGATCGCCACCAATAGATTTTCTCATTCTTCCATTGACTATGTGAACTAGCAGCTTAAGGAAGTTCTTGATTCTCAAACTAGTTTGGTTTTCAATTGTTTCATTGACTTGGGAGTCAGTGAACTCCTCCTGGTCCACTGTACCTTGACTTTCGTGGCCGCCATCTACATAATAATGCATTGTTTGGTCTGGAGGTGTGGCTGCTGGAGATGGGAATGTGAAATTCCCCATGTCTTCTTGTTTGGGTTGGTTGTCCATGTCCTAAAGTTGATGCTCTACACCTTCCTGCATTTGAGTATCCACTGTAGTCTGCAATGTTTGTGATACTTCATTTGTTGAAATATTAAGTCTTGAAAGATTAAGGATGTTCTACACTGCAAAAGAATCCTTTGTGTCATCAATCTCATACGTCTCGCTGGGATGCATGTTTCCCATGAGTGCATCAAAATTGAGGGGCCATATCCTCATCCTTTTAAAGCCAACTTTTATGTTCAATGGAGTCAATGCTCTTCTCAGTGCCTTGCTGCCTAACTCTTCCAATTCTTCCCTTCTAATATCAATATTTGGGAATCTAGTGAGAAATGAAACTCATTATGATTTGAAATATGCCTTGAATGGTGCAAACACGCTAACATCCAAAGGCTGTAGTGTGCGAGAAGTATGAGAATGCAGTGTAAGGAGGTCAATGCCTAACCTCCTTGCCTCCTGGATAGTTGACAGTGCAATGTGACTTCCATGACCGTAAAAAATGAGAAGGTGCCTATTAGTTGGTGATACCCTCCCTAGAACCGAGAGAAAAAAATGTTTCAGCCAATCAAAAAAAGGCTCCTTTGTCATCCAAGCATGTGCTTGGGTTGCCATACATGCTAGTGGTTCATAGTTAACAATGTAATTCTCTATCTCTATATTTCCCTTGAACAGATAGAAAGTAGGTATGCTTTGGCCAGCTGCATTAACACAATAGATAATTATTATCCATTCTCTACTTTTTGGAATTATGTACATTACATTCCTGCTGCCCCATCATGCCAACACCCTCATTGTTCCATT
This sequence comes from Sequoia sempervirens, assembly GCA_007258455.2. Taxonomy (NCBI): domain Eukaryota; kingdom Viridiplantae; phylum Streptophyta; class Pinopsida; order Cupressales; family Cupressaceae; genus Sequoia; species Sequoia sempervirens. Next base: position 10,027 of record VDFB02102798.1, on the reverse strand, counting down.
TTTGCTAGCTTGAATGCCCGTTTCATCACAGTTCCATATTCTGTTAGGACCATATGGGTTAATTTCATATGCTATTGTCAGCGTTCTATAAAATTCAGCTACTACTGGGGGTCTTAGGTTTACTGCCCTATCTTTGTCGAGACCTTCAGCTGTGCGCAAGGTCAATTCTGGATGGCGCCTCTTGAATCCAGTCCACCATGATTTTCTAGGCAGCCCCTCCATGAAAGGGTTGGGTCTAGTTTGGAAAATTTGAGCAACCTCTTGCTTGAGATTGATAATCTCAAGCATGTGGCCAACATCTGCCATATCCATGCACCAATTTACAATCAGACCCTCCTCTATTGTTAGGACTATTGGAGGACCCTTCTTTGAAGTAGTTGTCAGGTTGCCTAACCAATTGCTTAGCGTAGTAGCTAGGATTTTCCATTTCTTGACAGCATCTCGCGTTGACACCCCATTAGTTTCAACATCCTCTAGGGCCCTATCCATGTCCTTTGATGACCATTCCCTTTCTTTTGATGCTCTTACCTGTCTGATTACAAGTGCAACAATCTTCGGAACTACCTCAATAGGTTGAGGATTGCTGTTTGCTTCTATAATCGGTTCATGCACATGGGGGACTGTTACTGTCTCTTTCCATGTACGCGACTTTGTCTTTACAGTCTTGTTTTTTGCATTGGACCTCATATTACCTTTAGATTGCACTTGCAGATATTAAAAAAGATATTTGAAGCAGTTAAAAAATTAATAATTGAACACCATTGAAGTCACAATGATGCATGAATAGTTTGCTTTTCTTTAATATGCATGTTGATAGTTTGCAATGCAATGCTTGGTATACATGAACAATTTGTAATGCAATCGTTGACAATTTATAATGCAATTATTGATAGAACTTGTAATGCAATTGTCTTTAATGTGCATGAACAATTTGTTTTTATTGAATATATGCACGTTGACAATTTGTTTGATTTATTATTTGAATTGAAATGACTTAGAGCAAATCAAGTTTAACAATTGCATTCTATATATACTGCTAATTGGAAAAATTAAATATATATTATACACACACACACACACATATATAGGTTTATATGTGTGTGTGTATATTTGTACATATATAGTGCACAATTAGGTTAGTGAGACATGAACAAACATTGGTTAACCATTGTCGAAACAAAATACAATGGTACAAACATAGTGAGGTAGAAAACCTCAATTGAAAGACAAAGGGAGCTTTCTTGAGTGCAGAGCCGAACAATGAATCATGCAAAGCCGAACATAAATGCATTGACATCCACAAACAATATAAGTTAAAACCCTAGATATGGAGTTAAAGGGTAGTGGGTGACAAACATTTACAATGCATACATTGTTCTCTATATTGAAACCCACATATAGAAAATAAAAAAAGGCCCACAAATTGAATTGAATTGCCTTGACATTCATAGACTGTATAAGTTGAAACCCTAGATATTGAGTTAGGGTAGAGGGTGACAAACATTTACAATGCATACAATTGATCTATATTCGTAGGCATATAGAAAAAAAAAACCCTAAAATTGAATTGAAATGACTTGACATTCATAATTAGTGTAAGCTGAAACCCCATGTAATGAGTTACATGTTATTGTGGCAAACATCGTCAACACATACAAACATAATTGCATTCCAAGGCAAAAAAGAATATAAATGAAAAACCCATCTGACAAAGAATGAGTAATGCATTCTTCAACAGAAGTGCATTGACATTCATAAACAATACAAGTTGAAACCCTAGATACTTAGTTACAGGGTGGTGGGTGACAAACATTTACACTGCATACAAGTGATATATATTCTTAGGCATATAAAATTAAAAAAACCCTAAAATTGAACTAAAATGATTTGACATTCATAAATAGTGTAAGTTGAAACCCCAGTTATTGAGTTACAGGTTATTGTGACAAACATTGACACCACATACAACATATTTGCATTCCAAGGCATAAAGAACATAAATGAAAAACCCAATGTAAACAACATGAGTGTGAAACCCCAAATATTTACAGATTTGTGGAAAACATATTCATAACATACAACATATTGGCATCTATAGGGATAAAGAATTAGTAGCAGTAGAATACCTGTAGCTTCTTAGGGTGTTGTTGCTGCTGCCTTTGGACTTTCTTCATCTTTCTCCAAGAAATTGTAGAACTGAAAATGAGAGTGGGGTGTGCTAAATGGAAATTGGAAGAGATTGAGTAATGCATTAAATTGAATTTGAAAATCTCCTTATATGTTCAATGCTGGTTTGGTATGAAGTCTTTAATTCCTGTCCTTTTTTTTTCAAATTTGAAAACTTGATCCGATGCCTTCAATTGCAGAGTTTGTATGTATTAATGGTGTGCAATCCTTGTTTGCTTGACATGTGATTTTGGTGGTTTTAACACCATTGTTTTGGTGGTTGCAGATGGCAAAATAGGAGAAGGCACCAGTAGTAGTGAGCATGGATTTGACTGATGGGACACATATGAATGATTGATTTTCCTCTAAGTGTTGTGTTGGTGGGCAAGTGGGATGGGGGTTCAGTTGGATTGGATTTGCTGATGGGACAGTCTCGGCTCCTAGTTATTCTCGTGGCATCGGATCTATGAAAATATTGGCAGTGATGTAATGCAAGTGGTGATATTTAAGGGGAGTGTGGGTTATACTAATTTTTTATTTTGGCTGCATGTTTTAATGCTATGAGCCATATGAAATCAATAGAACACATAAGATGGTGTTGTCAGTTTTGCTTTGAATGTTCTCTCACATGCGAATATCTATTTGTGTATGGGACAAATATTCTCCGATTATAATACAATTTTGATACTTTGGGCTCTTCTCCCCTGCATCCAACTTCAAACTGATCCTATGAAAAAAGGTTTTTAATTTTTTTTTTACCATTATCGTTTATCATTTCTGTTTATTCCACTTGAAATTTCACTTTATGCCCCACAATTAAATTAATTTTATCTGGTAACACAAACAAAATTTCTGCCATGACTCGGTGGTAAGAAGAGACAATCCCAAGCAGCACATTCGAATTAGGACGGTCTTGCATTGTCAACGAATCCTTATGCGGATTCAAAGGTATACAATTTTTCGACGATATACCTAGAAGCTATTTAATTCTGACGACTGCAAAATATTTCCCGGCTTGAGACAAATTTACCCAAAATAGAAGTCTATCGGCTTAAAATTAGAGCGAAGAGGAGAGGTAAAGGCGAGGCATGGCTGCTGCTCAAAAGCTCTGCATGCCCTCCGCATTTTGTTTGCAACAATCGCGGTCTCATTCACTTTGCAGAAGATTAACAACCGTAAGCACTTCAGCTGTGCGAGCGAGAAAGGCAGTATGTCTTTCTTTTCGGCTTCGACCCGCATTGATATTGATGCATCTTCCTTCAGCGTAAGCATCGTTTTTCTTTCTCTTACTCCACTGCATTTCATTGCCACTTCTAAGGAATGGGGCTCTATTGTAATTGTGCAGAAACCCAGAATGGGCGTCTCTGGACGAAATTCCAAAGTAAGTTAATTGAGTCACCTCTCGTTTCTTTTCAGTTTAGGTGGCAGGACACCCTCAATCTCTGTGTGCTATGGGACTCATTAGGGGTGTTTTTGTTGAAGACCCTAGTTTGGTAATTAGGATTGTTTGAGAGGAAATGTTTAAAAAATAATATTTTTCTTCCCCTACAAATGAGTTTTGCTTCGTACGAAGGCTATGACAAAATTTTCTCTTGAATTTAGAGCACAAAATCAGGGGGAGAGCCTTTATAAGAGGACTTGTAGTTTTCATCATTCCACAATGGCTCCATAGCGGGGATTCTCTTAGGCTACTATTTGCCAAAAGGCTATTATTAGCATATTTTAGAAAATTAGTCGGCTATTATGTGTCAGTGTAAGTTGTGTTTGTGATACAAATTTGTGAGATAAGTTTTTGGATTTAACTTCATGGTATCTTGATGACGATTCTGTTAGTGAGGCTCGGGACATTAGGAAACAATACTACACAGTTGAAATTTATCCTACTAATTTTGATATTTTCATGGGCGTGTTCCCCGTATTGTTAATCATATAAATTTCCTCCGGTATTTACCCCCGATCTATTATTTTCTTTAAGTCAGTCTGTAATAGATTTGCTATGTTTGTGGTGCATCCTTGGGCTTGGCTGAACTTGCGCACATTGTATGTATCCTTATTTTTATTCTGATCTCATATCTTTTGAAAATATTTTTAAATTTTATTTTGAAAGGATATATATATTCTTATCTCATATCTTTTGAGAACGTTTTTAAATTTTATTTTGAAAGTATATATATAATTGAAAGTAATGCATAGCGTATTTTTATAACTTTGCTGTATTTGCCATTTGCAGTTGCAACTAATTACATGGAAATGTTGTTTATTTTTTAAAGGTTAAGTAAGTTATTTATTATTTTTGTTAATGTAGAGTATATTTTAAGCTTGATAGAAAATTATAAATTAATCGAGGGGAATATAATAGAATAGAAGACTTTTAATGTTCACGAAGTTAAAGATAGTTTATGGGACAGTAGACCCTGCCACAATGTTTTTCTGAGTTTCTGCTCTTCTGCTATTTAATTTGATTATAAACTTTCCTGTATTTTCAACTGTCTCCTCTTGAACAAATCTTGTGGAAGCTGCTGCTAAAATGCAAGTGTAATTGGCTTGGATGCCATTGTAAGCACCACACCTAAAATGAAGCGTTTTTCTGATTCAATGGCCCCAGCTGTGCAAAAGACACAAATTCTGTCCTCCCATTCCTCTTTTGGTCTCTTCGATCTGCCTGTTTCACACTGAAAACAATGTGAGTTAATGCTTCATTGAGAGAAGCATTTAATGTGGTTTATGAAGGAATCACTGGGATGTCTACAAATGTAGTCCAACAGAGCTTCATTTTCTTTGTTGATTGACAAAAGTTTTTAATTTTATAGACCTTTTCTCAGTTTCAAAGGGGTTGTGGTATTCAACTCAGCAGAAGAAGGTGGACATAACTTTTCAATGTAATCTCTATCAGCCAAATATTTGTATATTTTTTATCGGCATAAAGCATTCACTTAACATTCCGCACATTGATGTTGATTTTAACAAACATTTGCCAAAGATTTTATGCACATTAATGGGAACTTTTCTGGAACTATAGAAACAAACAGAGCACCTTTCATTTAAGTATACCCTTGTCCATGGCAAGATCTTTTTGCAGATTGGTTGAGAACACAGTCACTCTTGACTTTACACCAAAAAATATTAACAAGGAACTGCCTATAACCATGTGTTGGCGTTTAAATTCGCACCTCTGGTATGCATATTTGAAACGGACAGCTATGCACAGATAAACTGCTCTTCAAATTAGGAGGGGAAGCTCCCTCTTGCTGATGGTGTTTGAAAGAAAGAAACCTATCTTTTTGATCAGCTTAGAGCACAAGGTTTATTAAACACAAACGCCGCAGCTGAGATTTTCTGTTTTAAGACCTTCAACTACGACTAACTTAAACTAAAGACGTTCCTAACCTCTCAAGTAATATGCAGAGCGAGAGAAGCTAGAAATTAACAAGGTAGATTTCTGACAGAATACTTCAATGAACCATCTCTCAACAAACACCTACACACTTCAATGCGAGTTGAAATCAAGATCATGAAAGTAAAACATAAATAACGGAAACTTGAGATTTTATATCAAGGCAAAGGAGGCTCGTGATTTTATTACTCAAATCTCTAGAACAAGCTCACTTCTAACATGCCTAGAACAAGAAATTGCAGCTAAGGAGGCTTGCAATCTTGCTCTTCACACAATAGAAACAACAATCACATTAACTCCTTGTTGGCTAAAGAGGCTCAACAATTTGCTATCACAACACAATTTGAACAATACTTGAGTAACAAATAGAAGGCACAATAGGCTCAGCGTTTTGTTCTCACTAGCACGGTTAAAAGAAACTAAATGAGCAAAGGCTCTTATTTATAGAGAAGTAGAGTAGGGAACCCTAAAATCTCCTTGCTTTCACAATCTAGGGCTTGCTCAGCAAGCAAGCTTTATTACTAAATCTAGAAAGAAGATAACATCTAAAACCCTAGAAAGCAGAAAAAGCGGGAAACGCCAACTATTACATCTTATCTTCTTTCTTTCTCAAAGAATGGATAAGGATCATTCCAAGAATAGAAAGAAAGCGGGAAAGAAAGCTTCTAGAAGAAAGCTGCTTTAAAGCTCAATCACATCCGCTAGGAAATTAGAAACTGTGTCCCGGTTCGGTGCATCTATGCCCTCAATAGCAAAACACCGCTTTTCTAGAATATCTTCAGCATCTGCGATAGATCTCAGGAAATCTTTGACCTCATTGGCCGCTTTCTCGAACTTTGCTGACATCACTGAAATATGGCCTATCCTTCCGCCAACTGGATTGCAACTGCGAACAACACTCTGAAATTGATCTTGCACTTCCTCAAGCCCGACATTCTTTGGCAATGTCTTATGTTTTTCCTTCATCCACATCTGTGCAATCTTCTTGCTATATTTATCTTTGTGCATATTCCATATCCTTTCGCATTCACCCTTTGAGAGAGTAACGCTTTCAGGCCATGGGGGAATGGAAAAACACTTTTCAATCACATCAGGCTTTAGATTGCAAATCAATCTGCCATCTGCTGACTGGATCTCCCTAGTAGCCAGGTTGTAATGCTTAATGCAAGTGATTACGAACTCAAGGCTCTGAACTGATATAGGAATTGACGCTGCTGCGAGGAGTCCAGAATGTCCCAGGTTCTTGATTTGAAGTGTTGCCTGCTCTCTCCAAGGCGTGTAGATCGAACACCGGCTTGGTATGATGCAAGTCTGTTTCAGCTGTTGTGATGTAATCGTGATAGAGCGCTGATTCAGTCTTGAAAACATTGGGAGTGTACTCCATTTCGGAAAACTTGAAGAATGATTGTAAACTCGCTTAGGTTCAGACAAGTCTTGAGCAATTTCTATTTTTAGAATGCTGATTTTCTTGCTCCAACGGACAAATTTTTTGAAATTTTTTCTGAGATATGGGTTTTGTTCAGAATTTTGATGCAAGACAACCCAGATTGTCCATTTTTGAAAATTTTGAATTTTCCACGAAACCCTAATTTCTTCAATTTTTCACAGAAAAAAGGCTGGCACACAGGTTTTGTTGAACAAGATTAGAAATGGACCAGTTGATTAAGATTCTGCAAACGGCGTTTTCGAAAAAGCAGCCAACCTAGGTTTGAAATTTTCTTGAAAAAGGCTGTGCTATGGGTTTTCTTCAGAAGACTGATTGGAGAGGATCCAGATGGTTGGAAATTGAATGCACTGATGTTTTCACTGACATGCAAAATAAAAGCAGCTGCTGCAACTTGATGAAGTTCTTGAAAAATTCTTCAGAAGATTGAGACAAAAAGACCCAGATGACTGAAAAATGGAATGCCTTGGCCTTCTCCTTGAAAAATTCGATCTTCTGGATGACAAAGCTTGAAAAAGCAAGGGTTTATGCTTGCTGGTCTGAAAAATCTGATATAAAACCAGCAACTATGGATTCTTGAATCACAAAAATTCTTCAAACTTGCTGCACCAACTTTCTCCTCTGGATGCTACCTGCAAAAATAATGAAAAATACATGAAAGAATGATGTTAAATAGAGTTTAGGGCTTGAATTAGGTTTTGCTTTCTTTTTGCTTTTATTTCCAAAACCCTAAATCCCAGCTTCATTGAATTTGGACGCCATCCTTCACTTGGCAATTTTGAAACTTTTTGAAAATCTCAAAAATTTCTTTTAGGCATGAGAATTTGGGCGCCCTTCTTCACCTGGGGCGCCCACTTCATCCAGTGTTAATTTATTTTTTGATATTTTCAACTTTTCACCATTTTGACATGCTACTTCGCCTCTGATTTCCCGTTGACAGATTGATCCGACAAGCGAGCTGAAGGTTTCACGGCGGAGCTTGACTGATTCTGAGAAAGAAGTTCTGGAGGCACCTCTGGCTAAAAACCTGATCTTGGCCTTCGAATTCGTAGGTGCCCTTTCCTTCTAGGGGTGCCCATTTTGTCCAGAGTTAGCCATTTTCATGGCCTTCAAATTTCTTCATTAGCTCCTCTTCTACAGATGATTTCTCTGAATCTGGAGCTCTGGGCATCAGATAGACTAAAGACTATGCTCATCGCGAAGCTGACGAGATATAAGGTGGGGTCCTCTGGAAGAGATTTTGTTGGAAAGTGAAATTTGACCCCTCAAAAGTTTGGGCGCCCTTCTTGGCTGGGGGCGCCCATTTCACCCAGACTTAGTTTATTTTTTTGATTTTTGTGTTTGCTTTTAAATCTTCGTTTTCAGCCTTCGTCGAACTCTACGTTCAGCTCCTCGTATCTGGTGACTGCGGACTCCGATTGACATGTTGGATGTCTCGTTGGAAAGCTGAATCAACCGTGAAGAGATCATATTAGTCACTCATCTGCAAATTCATCTGTTTCACCCTCTGAAAACTTGGGCGCCCTTCTTCACCAGGGGTGCCCATCTTCTCCAGACTTAACCATTTTTTCATGATTTTCGTATTCCAGTCTGAAATCTTCATTCTGGACCTTCGTCTTTGATCTAAATTTGCCGGAAGACGACCAGTCGAATATGTTGACGAAGACAGGCATCGTGAAGCTGGGCAAAATCTGAAGAGATTGAACACTTTGACAAACCCTAACTGTTGAATTAGGCCCTTCAAAAAGCTGGGCGCCCTTCTTGATTGGGGGCGCCCACTTTGTCAACACTTAGTCAATTTTGATATTTTTCGAATTCTTCACTCCGTTTTCCGTGTGAATCCCTCCTGTTCGTCGTCGAATACTAGATGACTGAATGATCTGTTGACTGTGCCATTGGATTCGCTGCGAAGCTGACATAAAAGTGAGGAAGTCTGACTGGAGGTTTGAAACCCTAATTTTATCATATGATGCTCCAAAAAGATGGGCGCCCTTCCTTCACTAGGGCGCCCAAGTCTGGCAGTGTTAGAAAATTTTCATCATTTTTTCAACTTCTTCCTCGTTCTTTGCGCATGTTCATCATCTTGCCTTCTGCTGAAAGTTTGAATGCTGAAACTGTCGCCTGGCAGCCGACTGACCTGCATTGATGACCTCGGAACTCCTGATACACTTCTGAGAAGCAGAATAGACCCAGTAGGGCAAAACTGATCTTTTTAAGATTCTGACTGCACCAGCCTGATATAGACGTATTTTGAGCCAATCAAAATCAGTTCGGACCCTGTCGGACTAACTTTCTATTTTTAGAAAGTTTTGCCAATATCCATTTCCAAAGAAACCCAGAAAAACCCAGAAAACGTTACTAATTTTGGAAAATTTCTAAAAATAGCAGTTTTCCTAAAATTTAGGGATGAAAAACTGAGATCTGGGTTTTGTTGGTTAAGCTGCTCTTAGCAGACCCAGATCGTCAGATTTTGAAAATTTTGCGTTTTAACCCCTCATGCAAGACATGCATACCCAAATTTCGACCTTTTTGACTGATTTAACAAGACTTTTACTCATTTCTTCAAAATGTCTAAGTATAACAAAATTTTTAATTTTGGGGTACAACACCATGGATATCAATTTTTGGCTTAGAGGCGCTATAGAAAATAAACTGAAAACAAAAAAACTATCATTTCTGTTTTAGAATTTGTCATCATCAAGTCCATTTGTTGCGGAATCTGGTATAGCTATTGTATGATTGTTACTACAGCATCTCCACGGTTATGCTGGATGGAATACACTTGCTGTCCAAGCTCTTCGAATGCCTCAATCATTTATTTGTGTTTGGATTGCTGTTCATAGCCTGATGTTTTGGCATATTTCTTTCCTTTATGTTGTGAGTGGACTCTATGGACAAACCGACAAGTTAGTAACTATGTTATCACGTCCTCCTAGAAAGGTAGCCATACTTTGGAAATACAGTTCTGGTCCTGGTTTGGGGCAGATAGTGTCATGTCCCTTTTTCCAAAATTAATTAAGGGA